>CP149065.1:0-15000 GCA_038024825.1 Polylopha cassiicola
GCCAGGCCAGGCCAGGCCAGGCCAGGCTGTGCTGTGCTGTGCCGTGCTGTGCCGGTGCTGTGCTGTGCCAGGCCAGGCTGTGCTTGTGCTGTGCCAGGCTGTGTCAGGCCAGGCTGTGTCAGGCCAGGCCGTGTCAGGCCAGGCCAGGCCAGGCCAGGCCAGGCCAGGTGCTGTGCTGTGTCAGGCCAGGCCGTGCCAGGCCAGCTGTGCCAGGCCGAGGCTGTGCCAGGCCAGGCCAGGCCAGGCTGTGCTGTGCTGTGCTGTGCCAGGCCAGGCCAGGCCAGGCCAGGCCAGGCCAGGCCAGGCCAGGCCAGGCCAGGCCAGGCCAGGCCAGGCCAGGGCTGTGCCAGGCTGTGCTTGTGCTGTGCCAGGCCAGGCCAGGCTGTGTCAGGCCAGGCCAGGCTTAGGTTAGGTCAGGTTAAGCCAGGCTAGGTACAGCCAGGCCAGGCCAGGCCAGGTTAGGTTAGGTTAGGTTAAGAAAGGTTTGAGGCTTAGAAGTTGTATTAGGTTAGGTTAGGTTAGGTTAGGGTTAGGTTAGGTTAGGTTAGGTTAGGTTAGGTTGAGGTTAGGCTAGGTTCAGGTTGGGGTGCTATGTCGTCCCGGTAACCTCCTCGTGTGCCTTGGTTCTGCGGACGTTCCCCTTACGCAATTGGAGGTGCGGGGGAAGAGCAACGTACTTGGGCCGGTGCACTTGGCATCGGTCAACAATTTCCCTTTTAGAGATATTGTTGATCGATGGCTAATAACCCGACACGGGGAAAGTGTTCTCCGCGTGTCCCTCTCTTCTAGGGAGGGCACTGTGGATGAGACCAGGGGGGAAAGTGTGCTGCCTACCTTGTCGTTTGCCCAGTGATCTTTCGACATATGCCGGTGGTTTCTACAATGCCGAACAGGTTCAAAGTGAGGGCGCAGCGGTCATAGGCAGTCACACACGGCGGGGCTCCAGCAATGGGCCAACGTGCCTGGAGGGCCAGGCTTGCCCTTTTCAGGGCGAGCCTGTTCTGCGGGTGCGCTCCTTCGGGGTGCTCTGCCTGGGCGGCGGCTTGTTTCGGCAGGTCGTCGGCCAACTCTCGCAACCCTTTACTCGTAGAGTTTGGAGCGAGGGCCGCTACTCCTTTCGGGGTGGGGGCTGCGAGGAGAAAACCTCTATAAAAAATCCATGAGGGTTGGGTAAGGGGAGAGGGGCTAAGCGTGTCTGGCTCTCTTTCCCCCTCCTTTTTGTGCGGGTGCCTGCTAGCGGGCTTGCCGGGGGTGCGTCGCAGGTGGCTTATGGCATATCTCCGTGGCGTCCCCACTAACGGCACGCAGTGTCGGACAATGCCGTCGGAGTGGTTTTAGTGGGGTATGACCGGGAAACCGGGTGAGTCCCACATAACCCCCCACACGGCAGAGGGCCAGGGGTATGCGTAAATGCATTTCCACTCCGTCAAAAAAAAAAAAAAAAAAAAAAGTTAGGTTAGGTTAGGCTGTGCTGTGCTGTGCTGTGCTGTGCTGTGCTGTGCTGTGCTGTGCTGTGCTGTGCTGTGCCAGCTGTGCTGTGCTGTGCTGTGCTGTGCTGTGCTGTGCTGTGCTGTGCTGTGCTGTGCTGTGCTGTGCTGTGCTGTGTTGTGCTGTGCTGTGCTGTGCTGTGCTGTGCTGTGCTGTGCTGTGCTGTGCTGTGCTGTGCTGTGCTGTGCTGTGCTGTGCTGTGCTGTGCTGTGCTGTGCTGTGCTGTGCTGTGCTGTGCTGTGCTGTGCCAGGCCTGTGCTGTGCTGTGCTGTGCTGTGCTGTGCTGTGCTGTGCTGTGCTGTGCTGTGCTGTGCTGTGCTGTGCTGTGCTGTGCTGTGCTGTGCTGTGCTGTGCTGTGCTGTGCTGTGCTGTGCTGTGCTGTGCTGTGCTGTGCTGTGCTGTGCTGTGCTGTGCCAGGCTGTGCTGTGCTGTGCTGTGCTGTGCTGTGCTGTGCTGTGCCAGCTGTGCTGTGCTGTGCTGTGCTGTGCTGTGCTGTGTGCTGTGCTGTGCTGTGCTGTGCTGTGCTGTGCTGTGCCAGGCTGTGCTGTGCTGTGCTGTGCCAGGCCAGGCCAGGCTGTGCTGTGCTGTGCTGTGCTGTGCTTGTGCTGTGCTGTGCTGTGCTGTGCCAGGCCAGGCCAGGCCAGGCTGTGCTGTGCTGTGCTGTGCTGTGCTGTGCTGTGCTGTGCTGTGCTGTGCTGCTGTGCTGTGCTGTGCTGTGCTGTGCTGTGCTGTGCTGTGCTGTGCTGTGCTGTGCTGTGCTGTGCTGTGCTGTGCTGTGCTGTGTCAGCTGTGCTGTGCTGTGCCAGGCTGTGCTGTGCTGTGCTGTGCTGTGCTGTGCTGTGCTGTGCTGTGCTGTGCTGTGCTGTGCTGTGCTGTGCTGTGCTGTGCTGTGCTGTGCTGTGCTGTGCTGTGCTGTGCTGTGCTGTGCTGTGCTGTGCTGTGCTGTGCTGTGCTGTGCTGTGCTGTGCTGTGCTGTGCTGTGCTGTGCTGTGCTGTGCTGTGCTGTGCTGTGCTGTGCTGTGCTGTGCTGTGCTGTGCTGTGCCAGCCAGGCCAGGCCAGGCTGTGCTGTGCTGTGCTGTGCTGTGCTGTGCTGTGCTGTGCTGTGCTGTGCTGTGCTGTGCTGTGCTGTGCTGTGCTGTGCTGTGCTGTGCTGTGCTGTGCTGTGCTGTGCTGTGCTGTGCTGTGCTGTGCTGTGCTGTGCTGTGCTGTGCTGTGCTGTGCTGTGCTGTGCTGTGCTGTGCTGTGCTGTGCTGTGCTGTGCTGTGCTGTGCTGTGCTGTGCTGTGCTGTGCTGTGCTGTGCTGTGCTGTGCTGTGCTGTGCTGTGCTGTGCTGTGCTGTGCTGTGCTGTGCTGTGCTGTGCTGTGCTGTGCTGTGCTGTGCTGTGCTGTGCTGTGCTGTGCTGTGCTGTGCTGTGCTGTGCTGTGCTGTGCTGTGCTGTGCGCTGTGCTGTGCTGTGCTGTGCTGTGCTGTGCTGTGCTGTGCTGTGCTGTGCTGTGCTGTGCTGTGCTGTGCTGTGCTGTGCTGTGCTGTGCTGTGCTGTGCTGTGCTGTGCTGTGCTGTGCTGTGCTGTGCTGTGCTGTGCTGTGCTGTGCTGTGCTGTGCTGTGCTGTGCTGTGCTGTGCTGTGCTGTGCTGTGCTGTGCTGTGCTGTGCTGTGCTGTGCTGTGCTGTGCTGTGCTGTGCTGTGCTGTGCTGTGCTGTGCTGTGCTGTGCTGTGCTGTGCTGTGCTGTGCTGTGCTGTGCTGTGCTGTGCTGTGCTGTGCCAGGTTGTGCCAGGCCAGGTTGTGCTGTGCTGTGCTGTGCTGTGCTGTGCCAGGCTGTGCTGTGCTGTGCTGTGCTGTGCTGTGCTGTGCTGTGCAGGCCAGGCTGTGCTGTGCTGTGCTGTGCCAGGCCAGGCCAGGCCAGGCCAGGCCAGGCCAGGTTGTGCTGTGCTGTGCTGTGCTGTGCTGTGCTGTGCTGTGCTGTGCTGTGCTGTGCTGTGCTGTGCTGTGCTGTGCTGTGCTGTGCCAGGTGCTGTGCTGTGCTGTGCTGTGCTGTGCCAGGCTGTGCTGTGCTGTGCTGTGCTGTGCTGTGTCAGGCCAGGTTGTGCTGTGCTGTGCTGTGCTGTGCTGTGCTGTGCTGTGCTGTGCTGTGCTGTGCTGTGCTGTGCTGTGCCAGGCCAGGCCAGGCCAGGCCAGGCTGTGCCAGGCCAGGCTGTGCTGTGCTGTGCTGTGCTGTGCTGTGCTGTGCTGTGCTGTGCTGTGCCAGGCTGTGCTGTGCTGTGCTGTGCTGTGCTGTGCTGTGCTGTGCTGTGCTGTGCTGTGCTGTGCTGTGCTGTGCTGTGCTGTGCTGTGCTGTGCTGTGCTGTGCTGTGCTGTGCTGTGCTGTGCTGTGCTGTGCTGTGCTGTGCTGTGCTGTGCTGTGCTGTGCTGTGCTGTGCTGTGCTGTGCTGTGCTGTGCTGTGCTGTGCTGTGCTGTGCTGTGCTGTGCTGTGCTGTGCTGTGCCAGGCCTGTGCTGTGCTGTGCTGTGCTGTGCTGTGCTGTGCTGTGCTGTGCTGTGCTGTGCTGTGCTGTGCTGTGCTGTGCTGTGCTGTGCTGTGCTGTGCTGTGCTGTGCTGTGCTGTGCTGTGCTGTGCTGTGCTGTGCTGTGCTGTGCTGTGCTGTGCTGTGCTGTGCTGTGCTGTGCTGTGCTGTGCTGTGCTGTGCTGTGCTGTGCTGTGCTGTGCTGTGCTGTGCCAGGTTGTGCTGTGCTGTGCTGTGCTGTGCTGTGCTGTGCTGTGCTGTGCTGTGCTGTGCTGTGCTGTGCTGTGCTGTGCTGTGCTGTGCTGTGCTGTGCTGTGCTGTGCTGTGTGCCAGGCCAGTTGTGCTGTGCTGTGCTGTGCTGTGCTGTGCTGTGCTGTGCTGTGCTGTGCTGTGCTGTGCTGTGCTGTGCTGTGCTGTGCTGTGCTGTGCTGTGCTGTGCTGTGCCAGTTGTGCTGTGCCAGGCCAGGCCAGGCCAGCTGTGCTGTGCTGTGCTGTGCTGTGCTGTGCTGTGCTGTGCTGTGCTGTGCTGTGCTGTGCTGTGCTGTGCTGTGCTGTGCTGTGCTGTGCTGTGCTGTGCTGTGCTGTGCTGTGCTGTGCTGTGCCAGGCCAGGCCAGTTGTGCTGTGCTGTGCTGTGCTGTGCCAGGTTGTGCTGTGCTGTGCTGTGCTGTGCTGTGCTGTGCTGTGCTGTGCTGTGCTGTGCTGTGCTGTGCTGTGCTGTGCTGTGCTGTGCTGTGCTGTGCTGTGCTGTGCTGTGCTGTGCTGTGCTGTGCTGTGCTGTGCTGTGCTGTGCTGTGCTGTGCTGTGCTGTGCTGTGCTGTGCTGTGCTGTGCTGTGCTGTGCTGTGCTGTGCTGTGCCAGGCTGTGCTGTGCTGTGCTGTGCTGTGCTGTGCTGTGCTGTGCTGTGCTGTGCTGTGCTGTGCTGTGCTGTGCTGTGCTGTGCTGTGCTGTGCTGTGCTGTGCTGTGCTGTGCTGTGCTGTGCTGTGCCAGGCTGTGCTGTGCTGTGCTGTGCTGTGCTGTGCTGTGCTGTGCTGTGCCAGGCCAGGCTGTGCTGTGCTGTGCTGTGCTGTGCTGTGCTGTGCTGTGCTGTGCTGTGCTGTGCTGTGCTGTGCTGTGCTGTGCCAGGCCAGTGCTGTGCCAGGCTGTGCTGTGCTGTGCTGTGCTGTGCTGGCCAGGCCAGTGCTGTGCTGTGCTGTGCTGTGCTGTGCTGTGCTGTGCTGTGCTGTGCTGTGCCAGGCTGTGCTGTGCTGTGCTGTGCTGTGCTGTGCTGTGCTGTGCTGTGCTGTGCTGTGCTGTGCTGTGCTGTGTCAGGCCAGGCTGTGCTGTGCTGTGCTGTGCTGTGCTGTGCTGTGCTGTGCCAGGCCAGGCTGTGCTGTGCCAGGCCAGGCCAGGCCAGGCCAGGCCAGGCTGTGCTGTGCTGTGCCAGGCCAGGCCAGGCCAGCTGTGCCAGGCCAGGCTGTGCTGTGCTGTGCTGTGCCAGGCCAGGCCAGGCCAGGCCAGGCCAGGCCAGGCCAGGCCAGGCTGTGTCAGGCCAGGCCAGGCCAGGCCAGGCCAGGCCAGGCCAGGCCAGGCCAGGCCAGGCCAGGCCAGGCCAGGCCAGGCCAGTGCCAGGCCAGGCCAGGCCAGGCCAGGCCAGGCCAGGCCAGTGCCAGGCTGTGCTGTGCTGTGCTGTGCTGTGCTGTGCCAGGCTGTGCTGTGCTGTGCTGTGGCCAGGCCAGTGCTGTGCTGTGCTGTGCTGTGCTGTGCTGTGCTGTGCTGTGCTGTGCTGTGCTGTGCTGTGCTGTGCTGTGCTGTGCTGTGCTGTGCTGTGCTGTGCTGTGCTGTGCTGTGCTGTGCTGTGCTGTGCTGTGCTGTGCTGTGCTGTGCTGTGCTGTGCTGTGCTGTGCTGTGCTGTGCTGTGCTGTGCTGTGCTGTGCTGTGCTGTGCTGTGCTGTGCCAGGTTGTGCTGTGCTGTGCTGTGCTGTGCTGTGCTGTGCTGTGCTGTGCTGTGCTGTGCTGTGCTGTGCTGTGCTGTGCTGTGCTGTGCTGTGCTGTGCTGTGCTGTGCTGTGCTGTGCCAGTTGTGCTGTGCTGTGCTGTGCTGTGCTGTGCTGTGCTGTGCTGTGCTGTGCTGTGCTGTGCTGTGCTGTGCTGTGCTGTGCTGTGCTGTGCTGTGCTGTGCTGTGCTGTGCTGTGCTGTGCTGTGCTGTGCTGTGCTGTGCTGTGCTGTGCTGTGCTGTGCTGCAGTGCTGTGCTGTGCTGTGCTGTGCTGTGCTGTGCTGTGCTGTGCCAGGCCAGGCCAGTGCTGTGCTGTGCTGTGCTGTGCTGTGCTGTGCTGTGCTGTGCTGTGCTGTGCTGTGCTGTGCTGTGCTGTGCTGTGCTGTGCTGTGCTGTGCTGTGCCAGGCTGTGCTGTGCTGTGCTGTGCTGTGCTGTGCTGTGCTGTGCCAGGCTGTGCTGTGCTGTGTCAGGCCAGGCCAGGCCAGGGCTGTGCTGTGCTGTGCCAGGTTGTGCTGTGCTGTGCTGTGCTGTGCCAGGCCAGGCCAGGCCAGGCTGTGCTGTGCCAGGCTGTGCTGTGCTGTGCTGTGCTGTGCCAGGCCAGGCCAGGCTGTGCCAGGCCAGGTTGTGCTGTGCCAGGCTGTGCTGTGCTGTGCTGTGCTGTGCCAGTGCTGTGCTGTGCTGTGCTGTGCTGTGCTGTGCTGTGCTGTGCCAGTTGTGCTGTGCTGTGCTGTGCTGTGCTGTGCTGTGCTGTGCTGTGCTGTGCTGTGCTGTGCCAGGCCAGGCTGTGCTGTGCTGTGCTGTGCTGTGCTGTGCTGTGCTGTGCTGTGCTGTGCTGTGCTGTGCTGTGCTGTGCTGTGCTGTGCTGTGCTGTGCTGTGCTGTGCTGTGCTGTGCTGTGCTGTGCTGTGCTGTGTGCTGTGCTGTGCTGTGCTGTGCTGTGCTGTGCTGTGCTGTGCTGTGCTGTGCTGTGCTGTGCTGTGCTGTGCTGTGCTGTGCTGTGCTGTGCTGTGCTGTGCTGTGCTGTGCTGTGCTGTGCTGTGCTGTGCTGTGCTGTGCCAGGTTGTGCCAGGCTGTGCTGTGCTGTGCTGTGCTGTGCTGTGCTGTGCTGTGCTGTGCTGTGCTGTGCTGTGCTGTGCTGTGCTGTGCTGTGCTGTGCTGTGCTGTGCTGTGCTGTGCTGTGCTGTGCTGTGCTGTGCTGTGCTGTGCTGTGCTGTGCTGTGCTGTGCTGTGCTGTGCTGTGCTGTGCTGTGCTGTGCTGTGCTGTGCTGTGCTGTGCCAGGCTGTGCTGTGCTGTGCTGTGCTGTGCTGTGCTGTGCTGTGCTGTGCTGTGCTGTGCTGTGCTGTGCTGTGCCAGGCTGTGCTGTGCTGTGCTGTGCTGTGCTGTGCTGTGCTGTGCTGTGCTGTGCTGTGCTGTGCTGTGCTGTGCTGTGCTGTGCTGTGCTGTGCTGTGCTGTGCTGTGCTGTGCTGTGCTGTGCTGTGTGCTGTGCTGTGCTGTGCTGTGCTGTGCTGTGCTGTGCTGTGCTGTGCTGTGCTGTGCTGTGCTGTGCTGTGCTGTGCTGTGCTGTGCTGTGCCAGGTTGTGCTGTGCTGTGCTGTGCTGTGCTGTGCTGTGCTGTGCTGTGCTGTGCTGTGCTGTGCTGTGCTGTGCTGTGCTGTGCTGTGCTGTGCTGTGCCAGGTTGTGCTGTGCTGTGCTGTGCTGTGCTGTGCTGTGCTGTGCTGTGCTGTGCTGTGCTGTGCTGTGCTGTGCTGTGCTGTGCTGTGCTGTGCTGTGCTGTGCTGTGCTGTGCTGTGCTGTGCTGTGCTGTGCTGTGCTGTGCTGTGCTGTGTTGTGCTGTGCTGTGCTGTGCTGTGCTGTGCTGTGCTGTGCTGTGCTGTGCTGTGCTGTGCTGTGCTGTGCTGTGCTGTGCTGTGCTGTGCTGTGCTGTGCTGTGCTGTGCTGTGCTGTGCTGTGCCAGCTGTGCTGTGCTGTGCTGTGCTGTGCTGTGCTGTGCTGTGCTGTGCTGTGCTGTGCAGGTTGTGCTGTGCTGTGCTGTGCTGTGCTGTGCTGTGCTGTGCTGTGCTGTGCTGTGCTGTGCTGTGCTGTGCTGTGCTGTGCTGTGCTGTGCTGTGCTGTGCTGTGCTGTGCTGTGCTGTGCTGTGCTGTGCTGTGCTGTGCTGTGCTGTGCTGTGCTGTGCTGTGCTGTGCTGTGCTGTGCTGTGCTGTGCTGTGCTGTGCTGTGCTGTGCTGTGCTGTGCTGTGCTGTGCTGTGCTGTGCTGTGCTGTGCTGTGCTGTGCTGTGCTGTGCTGTGCTGTGCTGTGCTGTGCTGTGCTGTGCTGTGCTGTGCTGTGCTGTGCTGTGCTGTGCTGTGCTGTGCTGTGCCAGGTTGTGCTGTGCTGTGCTGTGCTGTGCTGTGCTGTGCTGTGCTGTGCTGTGCTGTGCTGTGCTGTGCTGTGCTGTGCTGTGCTGTGCTGTGCTGTGCTGTGCTGTGCCAGGCCAGTGCTGTGCTGTGCTGTGCTGTGCTGTGCTGTGCTGTGCCAGGCCAGGCCAGGCCAGGCTGTGCTGTGCTGTGCTCAGGCCAGGTGCTGTGCTGTGCTGTGCTGTGCTGTGCTGTGCTGTGCCTGTGCCAGGCCTGTGCCAGGCTGTGCTGTGCTGTGCTGTGCTGTGCTGTGCTGTGCTGTGCTGTGCTGTGCTGTGCTGTGCTGTGCTGTGCTGTGCTGTGCCAGGCCAGGCTGTGCTGTGCAGGCCAGTGCCAGGCCAGGCCAGGCCAGGCCAGGCCAGGCTGTGCTGTGCTGTGCTGTGCTGTGCTGTGCCAGTGCTGTGCTGTGCTGTGCTGTGCTGTGCTGTGCTGTGCTGTGCTGTGCTGTGCTGTGCTGTGCTGTGCTGTGCTGTGCTGTGCTGTGCTGTGCTGTGCTGTGCTGTGCTGTGCTGTGCTGTGCTGTGCTGTGCCAGGCTGTGCTGTGCTGTGCTGTGCTGTGCTGTGCTGTGCTGTGCTGTGCTGTGCTGTGCTGTGCCAGGCTGTGCTGTGCTGTGCTGTGCTGTGCTGTGCTGTGCTGTGCTGTGCTGTGCTGTGCTGTGCTGTGCCAGGCCAGCTGTGCTGTGCTGTGCTGTGCTGTGCTGTGCTGTGCTGTGCCAGGCTGTGCTGTGCTGTGCTGTGCTGTGCTGTGCTGTGCTGTGCTGTGCTGTGCTGTGCTGTGCTGTGCTGTGCCAGGCCAGTTGTGCTGTGCTGTGCTGTGCTGTGCTGTGCTGTGCTGTGCTGTGCTGTGCTGTGCTGTGCTGTGCTGTGCTGTGCTGTGCTGTGCTGTGCTGTGCTGTGCTGTGCTGTGCTGTGCTGTGCTGTGCTGTGCTGTGCTGTGCTGTGCTGTGCTGTGCTGTGCCAGGCCAGGCTGTGCTGTGCTGTGCTGTGCCAGGCTGTGCTGTGCTGTGCCAGGCCAGGCCAGGCCAGGCTGTGCTGTGCTGTGCTGTGCTGTGCCAGGCCAGGCTGTGCCAGGCCAGGCTGTGCTGTGCTGTGCTGTGCTGTGCTGTGCTGTGCCAGGCCAGGCCAGGCCAGGCCAGGCTGTGCTGTGCCAGGCTGTGCTGTGCTGTGCTGTGCTGTGCTGTGCTGTGCTGTGCTGTGCTGTGCTGTGCTGTGCTGTGCTGTGCTGTGTCAGGCCAGGCCAGGCTGTGTCAGGCCAGGCCAGGCCAGGCCAGGCCAGGCCAGGCTGTGCCAGGCCAGGCCAGGCCAGGCCAGGCCAGGCCAGGCCAGGCCAGGTTGTGCTGTGCTGTGCTGTGCTGTGCTGTGCTGTGCCAGGCCAGGTGCTGTGCTGGCCAGGCCAGGCCAGGTTGTGCTGTGCTGTGCTGTGCTGTGCTGTGCTGTGCTGTGCTGTGCCAGGCCAGTTGTGCTGTGCTGTGCTGTGCTGTGCTGTGTGCCAGGCCAGGTTGTGCTGTGCTGCCAGGCTGTGCTGTGCTGTGCTGTGCTGTGCTGTGCTGTGCTGTGCTGTGCCAGGCCAGGTTGTGCTGTGCTGTGCTGTGCTGTGCTGTGCTGTGCTGTGCTGTGCTGTGCTGTGCTGTGCCAGGCCAGGCCAGTGCTGTGCTGTGCTGTGCTGTGCTGTGCTGTGCTGTGCTGTGCTGTGCTGTGCTGTGCTGTGCTGTGCTGTGCTGTGCTGTGCTGTGCTGTGCCAGGCTGTGCTGTGCTGTGCTGTGCTGTGCTGTGCTGTGCTGTGCTGTGCCAGGCCAGTGCTGTGCTGTGCTGTGCTGTGCTGTGCTGTGCTGTGCTGTGCTGTGCTGTGCTGTGCCAGGCCAGGCTGTGCTGTGCTGTGCTGTGCTGTGCTGTGCCAGGTGCTGTGCTGTGCTGTGCTGTGCTGTGCCAGGCTGTGCTGTGCTGTGCTGTGCTGTGCTGTGCTGTGCTGTGCTGTGCTGTGCTGTGCTGTGCCAGGCTGTGCTGTGCCAGGCTGTGCTGTGCTGTGCTGTGCTGTGCTGTGCTGTGCTGTGCTGTGCTGTGCTGTGCTGTGCTGTGCTGTGCTGTGCCAGGTTGTGCTGTGCTGTGCTGTGCCAGGTTGTGCTGTGCTGTGCTGTGCTGTGCTGTGCTGTGCTGTGCTGTGCTGTGCTGTGCTGTGCTGTGCTGTGCTGTGCTGTGCTGTGCTGTGCTTGTGCTGTGCTGTGCTGTGCTGTGCTAGGCCAGGCCAGGTTGTGCTAGGCTAGGCTGTGTTGTGCTGTGCCAGGTTGTGCCAGGTTAGGCCAGGCCAGGTTAGGCCAGGTTAGGTTAGGGCCAGGTTGCCAGTTGTGCAGTGCTGTGCCAGGCCAGGCCAGGCCAGGGTTGTGTCAGGCCAGGCCAGGCTTGTCAGGCCAGGCCAGGCTGTGTTGTGCTAGGCCAGGTTAGGTTGTGTCAGGCCAGTTGTTAGGTTGCCAGGTTAGGTTGTGTTGTGCCAGTGTTAGTGTTGTGTTGTTAGGTAGTTTCAGGTTGTGCTGTGCTAGGCTAGGCCAGGCTGTGCTGTGCTGTGCAGGCCAGGCCAGGCTAGGTTGTGCTGTGCTGTGCTGTGCTGTGCTGTGCCAGGCCAGGCCAGTGCTGTGCTGTGTTGTGCTGTGCTAGGCCAGGAAGGTTAGAAGAAGAAAAGAAGTTAGGCTGTTGTGCTGTGCAGTGCTAGGCCAGGCCAGTTGTGTTGTGGCCAGTTAGTTGTTGTGCCAGGTTGTGCTGTGCTGTGCTGTGGAAGAAGAAGCAGTGCTGTGTTACAGGCCAGGCTAGGTTGTGCTGTGTCAGGCCAGGTTGTGCCAGGCCAGGCCAGGTTGTGTTGCAAGAAGAAGAAGTTGGGTGCTAGGTTGTTGTCAGGCCAGGCTGTGCTTAGTGCTGTGCTGTACAGGCCAGGCCAGGCCAGTTGTGCCAGGCCAGGCCAGGCCAGGCCAAAGTGTGCCAGGTTAGGGGCTAGGCCAGGTTGAGGCCAGGCCAGGCCAGGCTAGGCTAGGCTAGGTTAGGCTAGGTTACAGGGTTAGGTTGTGTTAGGCCAGGCTAGGCCAGGCCAGAAGAAGGCAGGGTTGTGCTTTCAGGCCAGGTTGTTGCGCTGTGCTGTGCCAGCTGGTGCCAGGCTGCCAGGGGTTGTGCCAGGCCAGGCCAGGCCAAGAAGAGTTTGTGCTAGGCTAGGTTAGGCTACAGGCCAGGCTAGGTTAGGCTACCAGGTTAGGTTAGGTTAGGTTAGGTTAGGTTGCTGTGTTGTATAGGCTAGGCCCAGGCCAGCTGTGCTGGGCCAGTTGCGCTGTGTTAGGTTGCAGGCCAGGCCAGGCTAGGTTGTGTTGTGCCAGCCCAGCTAGGTTGTGTTGCCAGGCTAGCTGCTGTGCTGTGCTAGTTGCTAGAAGAAGTTAGGTTAGGTTAGGTTGTGTTAGCCAGGCCAGGCCGGTGCAGTTTAGCTAGGCCGTGCCAGGTTAGGCCAGGCCAGGTTGTTGTTGTGTTAGGGCCAAGAAGTTGGGGCTGTACAGCGCCAGTTGGGGCCAGGCCAGGCCAGGCCAGGCCAGGCCAGGCTAGGCCAGGTTAGGTTGTGTTGTAGCCAGGCCAGGTTGTGTTGTTAGTTGCCAGGCTGTGCTCAGGCCAGGCCAGGCCAGGCCGTTGTGTTAGTTGTGTTTTCAGGGTTAGGCCAGGCTAGGTTGAAGAAGCTAGGCTAGGTTAGGCTAGGTTAGGTTAGTTAGGCCAGGCTAGGCCAGGCCAGGTTAGGTTAGGCCAGGTTAGGTTAGGCTAGGTTAGGTTAGCGTTAGGTTAGGTGCCAGGTTAGCTGCTGTGCTGTGCCAGGCCAGGTTGTGTTGTGCTGTGCTAGGTTGTGCTAGGCTAGGGTTGTGTTGTTGTGCTGTGTTGTTAGGTTAGGTTAGTTGTGTTGTGTTAGGCCAGGCCAGGTTGTGCCAGGCTAGGTTGTGTTAGGCTAGGCTAGTTAGGTTAGGTTAGGTTAGGCTAGGCTGCTAGGTTGCTGCTGTGTGTTGTGTTGTGTTGCTAGTTAGGTTAGGTTGTGCCAGGCCAGGCTAGGCTAGGTTGTGTTGAAGCCAGGTTGTGTTGTGCTTTCAGAAAGAAGCCAAGCCAAGCTGTGCTAGGCCAGGTACAGTAGTGCCAGGCCAGGCCAGTTGTGCCAGGTTGTGCCAGGCCAGGCCAGTTGTGCCAGGCCAGCCAGTTAGCCAGGCCAGTTGTGCCGTTAGGTTAGGCAGGGGTGTGTAGGCTAGGCTAGGTTGTTGCCAGGCCAGTTGTGCTGTTAGGCCAGGCCAGGTTGTAGCCAGTGCCAGGCCAGGCCAGGGTTGTGTTGTTTCAGTTGTGCCAGGCCAGGTTGTGTTGTGCCAGGCTAGGCCAGGCCAGGCTAGGCCAGGCCAGGTTAGGCCAGGCCAGGCTAGGCCAGGTTGGGGCTGGGCTGTGTTAGGCCAGGCCAGGCCAGGCCAGGCCAGTTAGGTTAGTTAGGCCAGGCTAGGTTAGGTTAGGCTAGGCCAGGTTAGGTTAGTTAGGGTTAGGTTAGGTAGGGCCAGGCTAGGTTAGGCTAGGTTAGGCTAGGTTAGTTGTTAGGTTAGGCTAGGCTAGGCTAGGCTAGGTTAGGTTAGGCTAGGCCAGGGGTTAGGTTAGGTTAGGTTAGGTTAGGTTAGGCCAGGGTTAGGTTAATAGGCCAGGCCAGGCTTGGCCAGGTTGTGCTTGTGTTGTTAGCGCTTAGGTTAGGGCCAGTTGCTGCCAGTGCCAGTAGGCCAGGCCAGGCTCAGGCCAGGGCTTAGGTTAGTTGTGCCAGGCCAGGGCCAGGCTAGTGCTGTGCTTGTGCCAGCCAGTTGGTAGCTGTGCTGTGTTCAGTGCCAGTGCTGGTGCTGTGTTGTGCCAGGCTCAGTTGTTGTGCTGTGTTGTGCTGTGCCAGTTAGGTTGTGTTAGGCTTAGTTAGGCTGTGCCTGTGGCTCAGGCCAGGCTAGGTTAGGGCTAGGTTAGGCTACAGTGTTAGGTTAGGTTAGCCAGGCCAGGTGCTGTGCCAGGCTGTGCTGGAAGCCAGGTGTTGTGCTGTGCCTTGTCAGGCCAGGTGCTAGTTAGGTGTGCTGAAGGCTAGGCCAGGCCAGGCTGTGCCGGGCCAGGCTAGTGTTGTGCCAGGCCAGGTTGTGTCAGGCCAGGCTGTGCTGTGCTGTGTCAGGCCAGGTTGTGTTGGCCACTAGGTTGTAGGGTTGTGCCAGGTTGCCAGGTTGCAAACAGGCTAGGCTAGGTGCTGTGTTAGGCTAGTTAGCTGTTAGCCCAGCTGTGCTGTGCTAGGGGCTAGGTTGTGCTGTGCTAGGTTAGGTTGTGCTTGGGCTGTGCTGTGCCAGGCCAGGTTGTGCCAGGTTGTGCCAGGCTAGGCTGTGCCAGAAGTTAGGCTGTGCTCAGGTTGCTAGTGCCAGCCAGCCAGGTTGTAGCCTGCCAAAGAAAGTTGTGCTGGTGCAGTGCTGCGCTGTGCCAGGCTGTGTCAGGTTGTGCTGTGTCACAGTTGAAGCGGCCGAGGCCAGGGCCAGTTGTGTTGCCAGGCCAGGGCTGTGCCAGGCCAGGCCAGGCCAGGCCAGCCAGGCCAGGCCAGGCCAGGCCAGGCCAGGCCAGGCTGTGCTAGGCCAGGGTGCTGCCAGGCCAGGCCAGGCCAGGTTGTGCCAGGCCAGGCCAGGTTGTGGCTTGTAGGTTGTTGTGCCAGGCCAGGGCCAGGCCAGGCTGCCAGGCCAGGCCAGGCCAGGCCAGGCCAGGCCAGGCCAGGCCAGGCCAGGCCAGGCCAGGCCGTGTCAGGCCAGGTTAGGCCAGGCCAGGTTGCCAGGTTAGGAAGCCAGGCCAGGCCAGGCCAGGCCAGGCCAGGCCAGGCCAGGCCAGCCAGGCCAGGCCAGGCCAGGCCAGGCCAGTTGTGGCTTGTGCCAGGCCAGGTTGTGTTGTGCCAGGCCAGGCCAGGTTAGGCCAGGCCAGGCCAGGTTAGGTTAGGTTAGGCCAGGCTGTGCCAGGGCCAGGGTTGCCAGGCCAGGTTGTGTTGCAGTTGTGTCAGGCTCAGGTTAGGTTAGGTTAGGTTGTGTTAGTTGTGTTAGTTGTGCTAGGTTGTGCTGTGTTGTGTTGTGCTGTGCTGTTGTGCTGTAAGAAGTTGTGCTGTGTTGTGCTGTGCTTGTGTTAGGTTAGGTTAGGCTAAGGTTGTGCTGTTGTGCTGTGTTGTGTTGTGCTGTGTTGTGCTAGGTTAGGTTAGGTTGTGTTGTGTTGTGTTGTGTTAAGTTGTGTTGTGTTGTGCTAGGTTGTGCTGTTGTGTTGTGTTAGGTTAGGCTAGGTTGTGTTGTGTTGTTGTGTTGTGCCAGGCTGTGCTAGGCTGTGCTGTGCTGTACAGGCTAGGTTGCGCTGTACAGTTGTGTTAGGTTAGGCTAGTTGCCAGGTTAGGTTGTGTTGTGTTGGGGCTAGGCCAGGTTAGGTTAGGTTGTGTGCTAGTTAAGAAGTTGTGGTGTAGTTGAAGAAGCTAGGCTAGGTTGTGTTGTGCTAGGTTGTGTTGTGTTAGGCTAGGTTAGGCGTTGTGCTAGGTTAGGTTAGGTTAGGCTAGGTTAGGTTAGGTTAGAAGTTAGGTTAGCCAGGTTAGGTTAGGTTAGGTTGAGGCCAGGTTAG
>CP149065.1:35000-42500 GCA_038024825.1 Polylopha cassiicola
CCCTCACTTTGGACCTGTCCGGTATGGGAAACCCTGCCGGCATAGCTCCGAAAGATCACTGGGCAACGACAAGTAGGCAGCACACTTCCCCCCCTGGTCTCATCCACAGTGCCCTCTAGAAAGAGGGACACGCGGAGAGACACCCCCGTGTCGGGTTATTAGCCATCGATCAACAATATCTCTAAAAGGGAAATTGTTGACCGATGCCCAGGGTGCACCGGCCCAAGTACTGCTCTTCCCCCCGCACCTCCAATTGCGTAAGGGGAACCGCAGCACCAAGGCACACGAGGAGGTTACCCGACATAGCACCCCAACCTAACCTAACCTAACCTAACCTAACCTAACCTAACCTAACCTAACCTAACCTAACCTAACCTAACCTAACCTAACCTAACCTAACCTAACCCGACCGACCTAACCTAACCTAACCTAACCTAACCTAACCTAACCTAACCTAACCTAACCTAACCTAACCGAACCTAACCTAACCTAACCTAACCTAACCTAACCTAACCTAACCTAACCTAACCTAACCTAACCTAACCTAACCTAACCTAACCTAACCTAACCTAACCTAACCTAACCTAACCTAACCTAACCTAACCTAACCTAACCTAACCTAACCTAACCTAACCTAATCCTAACCTAACCTAACCTAACCTAACCTAACCTAAGATAACATAACATAACCTAACCTAACCTAACCTAACCTAACCTAACCTAACCTAACCTAACCTAACCTAACCTAACCTAACCTAACCTAACCTAACCTAACCCATCCCAACCTAACCTAACCTAACCTAACCTAACCTAACCTAACCTAACCTAACCTAACCTAACCTAACCTAACCTAACCTAACCTAACCTAACCTAACCTAACCTAACCTAACCTAACCTAACCTAACCTAACCTAACCTAACCTAACCTAACCTAACCCAACCTAACCTAACCTAACCTAACCTAACCTAACCTAACCTAACCTAACCTAACCTAACCTAACCTAACCTAACCTAACCTAACCTAACCTAACCTAACCTAACCTAACCTAACCTAACCTAACCTAACCTAACCTAACCTAACCTAACCTAACCTAACCTAACCTAACCTAACCTAACCTAACCTAACCTAACCTAACCTAACCTAACCTAACCTAACCTAACCTAACCTAACCTAACCTAACCTAACCTAACCTAACCTAACCTAACCTAACCTAACCTAACCTAACCTAACCTAACCTAACCTAACCTAACCTAACCTAACCTAACCTAACCTAACCTAACCTAACCTAACCTAACCTAACCTAACCTAACCTAACCTAACCTAACCTAACCTAACCTAACCTAACCTAACCTAACCTTTTTTTTTTTTTTTTTTTTTTGACGGAGTGGAAAATGCTTTACGCATCCCCCAGGCCTGGGGCGACCTGGGGGTATGTGGGACTCTCCCGGGCTAGTCCCGGGCCTACCCACTAAAAACCACTCCGGCGTTTCCCGCACTGCCGTTAAGGGGACGCATGGGATCATGTGTATTTCACCATGACGTCCCCCGGCCGCCCCGGTCTATCTCACCGGGGCTCCCGCGCCATGGGGGGGCAAGTCGGTACGCTCGACTCGCCCCCCAGACGAAGGCCGTCAGAGGGTCCCCAACCCTCCGGCCTTACAGGGGAATCTGGCGGTTCGCGGCGAGATACCGCGAACGCCTGACTCCCCTTCGTCTGCGCCTGAGCGGGAGCGCGTCCGCCGCATCTTCGCGCTCCCGCTCCGCGGCCTCCTTCTGGGACATGACGGTCTCGCAGAAGGAGGCCACCGCCTCCCATCCCCTGTCGCTGCACAGCATTCCGGCGACGATGCTGTGCAGCGAGAGGTCCTCCCTCCCGAGGGCGAGCCTCAGGGTGCGGCGATCTTCCGCCCAGCGACTGCACTCTTCCACAGTGTGCCGGGCGGTGTCGTCTGGATCGCCGCACTCGTGGCATCCGGGGCCGAGCTCCCTCCCTATGAGGTGCAGGTAATGACCGAAGCACCCATGCCCGGTCAAGACCTGCACCATGCGGAAGCTCAAGGCCCCGCGCCCTCTCTTCAACCAGCGGTCGAGCGACGGGAGGACGGCCCCTATGGTTCGGGTTCCATAGAGGGAATCCTCCAGGTCGCTCTTCCACCGGTCCCTCAGTCTGTCGTCGGCCAACCGGCGCGCTCTTTCCGCTTCTTCCGGGCCCAGACTCTCCCCTAGAGTCCGGGCCTCTACCCTCCTTTGGTGCCTCTCCGCCAACACCTGGGCATCCAACTCCCAGGGAGGGGTGGCGGCGAGGAGGCACGCGGCCGCATGTGAGACGGTGGTGTACGCCCTGCAGATGCGCAGGGCCACCACCCTCTGCGGCCGCCGGAGCTGCGCTCGGTTGGCCGCCGACAGACGGTCGGCCCAAATTGGGGCCCCGTACAAGGCCATGCTCCTCACCACATTGGCGAAGAGCCGGCGGCACGGGGCGTTTGGGCCGCCCACGTTGGGCAGCAGACGGCTGAGTGCCGCCGCTGCACCAACGACCCGGGGAGCAAGTTGCCGGAAATGCTCCCCGAAGTCCACCTGCGGTCCAGGATGAGCCCAAGATATTTGATATGGGGCTCAACCCGGACCGCTTCCCCCTCCACAGGGATGGTGAGGCCCGCTCGCACTCGCCATCCCCTCCCCCCGAAGACGACGGCCTCAGTCTTCGGGAGGGCCACCTTTAGCCCGAGGAGACCAATGCGTGCGACGGTGAGCTCTGTGGCCACCGCCGCCCGCCTGAGGGTCTCCCCGAGCTCCGCGCCCCGCACAGCCACCATCGTGTCGTCAGCGTAACAGATGGTGACCATGCGGGGGAGCTGCACCCCCCTTATGGCCCAGTCGTAGCCGAGGTTCCACAGAAGGGGTCCGAGGACGGACCCTTGTGGAACCCCGCAGGCCATGGGGCGCAGCTTTCGGCCGTCCCGATCGTCGTAGAGCACTACCCGGTCCTGCAGGTAGTGCTCTACAACCCTCCTCAGGTAGGGAGGCACTCCGTGATATCTGAGTGCCTCCCTCACCACCCCGTAGGGGAGAGTGCCGAATGCGTTGGCGATGTCCAGAGACACCGCCACGACACCCTCCCCCCTTCCCGCCGCCTGGACGCTGTACTCCCTCAGCCGAGCTACAGCGTCCAGCGTGGACCGCCCCTCCCGGAACCCGAACTGGTTGTCGGCCAAGTCCGGGCCCGTTTTCTGAGGTGATGCTGGATCCTTGAGGCCAGGATTCTCTCAAACACCTTCCCGGCCTCGTCCAGCATCACCAAGGGGCGGTACCCCGAAGGAGAGTCCGGCGGCCGACTCTCCTTCCGCAGGAGGACCAGCCTCCCCCTCTTCCAGCACCCCGGAAAGCGCCCCTCCCTGAGGCAATCCTCAAGGAGGAGTTTGAAGCGGTCTCCGAGGTGCTTCAGTGCCAGGTGCAGGACCTTGCCTGGCACTCCGTCCGGGCCCGGAGCCTTTCTCCAGGCCCGGAGCCTCTCCACAGCCCTCTCCATCTCGCCGTCCGTGAGCGGCGGGACGACGGAATCGAGCGGGCTCCCTCCGCCGCAGGGAGCGCCATTACCGGCGGGACGAAGTCCCCCGCCGGTGGGAAGAGGCCCTCGACGACCCTCTGGAGGAGCTCCGGCGACATCGAGTCCGTTGGGGGGGCGTACTTAAGCTTGCTTCGTACAAGCTTGTACGGACGCCCCCATGGATCTCGATCCAACGTCGCCAGAAACTCCTCGCGCGCCTCGTCCTTTCTCCGCGCGATGGCCGTCTTGAGGGCCTCTATGGCCTCCCTGAGCTCCCGGTGGAGGAGCTCCTCCTCCTCGGCGGTGTGTCTCCGTCTCCTGCAGCGCGTGTAACGGCGGCGGGCGGTGTTACTGGTGGTGCGGAGGGCAGCGATCTCCGCTGTCCACCAGTACACTTGCCGCCTCGCGGGCACCCTCTTTACCCGAGGCATGCCCGCGTCACACACTGCAGTGAGAGACTCTTGGAGTCTCACCGCCCGCTCCTCCACTCCCAAGGTGGGCGCCGGGGAGGCGCACCATGCTTCAACAATGGCCGCCTCCTCCGCCTGGTCCCGATCCAGGCGGGTCAGCGCCCACCTTGGGAACCGGGTCCTCGCCCGCCCCCTCCCGGGTGGCGATGGGCGTGGGGAGACCCTCATCCGAATGTATCGGTGGTCGGAGAGGGTCTCCTCGTCCTCCAGGACGCGCCAGTCTCGGACGCGCGCAGCAATGGCGGGGGTCGCGAACGTGATGTCCACGATTGATCCCCCCTGCCTGCGTACGCACGTCTCGACGCGGCCCTGGTTTAGGATCACCAGGCCCATCGCCACCGTCCAGTCCAGCAGGACCGCCCCCTTTGGGTCGGTACTGGGGGAGCCCCAAGCCACGCATTTGGCGTTGAGGTCCCCGAGCACCATTATTGGCCCAGGGGCGATCCTTCCCGACCAGAGTCCCCAGCCTCCGGAGGAACACCTCGAAGGCCCGCAGCGGCTGGTTGGGGAGAAGTAAACTCCTATGAGTGTTACCTCCCCAATTTTGCAGCCGCGTATCCCGGGCCTCTCTCTATCTCCTCGAGAGGGGGACTCCCCTCCTGGGGGCACCACCAACGCCGCCGTCCCAGCCTGTTGCCCCAACCCAGTTGGGTTGGGGTGGTACCGCGTAGGGCTCCGTTATTATGCCAACGTTAACCCCCACTCGGCCATTACCTGCATGAGCAGGTCCTGGGCGCGAGCGGAGTGGTTGGCGTTGGCCTGCAGTACCTCTAGTGCCTTCGGAGGGCCTCTCAACATTCCATTGATGTCGGGCCCTCCGTGGCAGTTCCGGCGGCGGCGGCAGCAGCAGTGGATGCTGCGGCAGCGGCGGCGGCCGCTCTCACCGGGGGTTTGGTGGAGGGGGCGCTAGCTCCTCTCGTGCTCGGGGGAGAGCACTTTTCCCCCCCCATGCTGTGGGCAGAGGGCTTGCCGGCATGATGGCAGACTCCGCAGAAGGGAGTCTCTGCGCAGTCCGCCATCCTGTGCCCCGGTTTGCTGCACCGGAAGCACAGATGCCCTCTTTCCACCGGGGAGGGGCAGGTCGGCCGGGTGTGTCCGGTGCCCAGGCATTTGAAGCACCGGAGAGGTTCCGGGTCCAGTGCCTGGAACCGGGCCACCGACCACCCGATACACACCCTGTTGGCCTCCAGCAGCGTGTTAGCCACTTTGGCCGGGCACTGCAAGAGCGCCGCCCCCGACCCTCCGTAGCCCCTCCTGATGCTGCCCACCTTCACCTGATCCGGTGGGCAGCCCCCCTTAATGGCGCAGGCATTCGCCACCATTTCGGGGGTGGCGGCCTCGTCTAGCCCCAGGATCCGGATCCTGGCCATCTTTACGGGGCAGTATACCCTAGCCACGTCGCCGATGACGCCCTCCATCCTTGCGCGGAGGTCCTCGGCGGCGCGGCCTCCGTCTGCCCCAGGGATCTCCAGGATGCGAGATCCGTCGGCTGTCCTCCTGATTCGGAGGTGGTCAATACCGACCTCCTCCAACTTGAATGCGGAGGACGCCTTCAGCATGACGGAGGCGTAGGTTGCCTCCGCCCCTGGGTTGATGGCCACCACCACGGCCGCCGTTTTCGGCACCGGGACCTTTTTGGCCTTCGGTGCCGGGGCCGGCGGCTTGGGTTTGGTGGCTTGCGCCGCTGAAGGAGGAGGGGCCTTCCCCTTCTTCTTTTTGCCCCTCACCACTTCGCTCCAGGAAGACTGGGCGGGGGCGGTTGGGGGGGCTGCCTCGGGTTGAGGGGGGGCCGACGACGGACCCGGTTGAGGTTCAGTGGTGACCCTCCTCCGGGTCGGCGCTGGTGCAGGCGCCGATCTAGCAGGGGGGGCCAAAGTGGACCCCGTTGTGGCATTCCTGCCCACAGTCACCGGCGTTCCTCCTGTGGGAGGATTAGCCGGGGCCGTCTTCTTCTTCCTCGGCTTCGGCGTGGGAGCCTGGGGAGGGGCTCCAACCTCCGATTGGGCGCTTCGGCCCTCCTCTACAGACGCCCTTCTGCGGTCCGCCGCCAGTGGAGGCCGGAGGACCGGGGCCGGTGGGAGGAGACTCCTCACCTCGTCGAGGCGGGCATTGACCATGCCCCCCAACGAGACGAAGAGGCTCCTCGTCAGCTCCTCCCTGAAGGCATTGAGCGTGTCGGACACTGCGGCCATGACTTGCCCCGCCAGGTCTTGCCCCTCTGTGTTCGGAGAGGATTTCCTCTCCGAAAAGGCCTGACGGAGTGCCTTTGTCTCGGCCTGAGCGAGTGCCAACTGCTCCCGGAGCCTCTTCTGATCGGCCTTTAGGATGCGTAGGTCATCCCCCGCCGATCGAGCGTCCAGCCGGTCCATGGCCGCCACAATGCTGTGGCACGCCTGGTTGATTCGGCCCCAGACTCGTCCGTTCAGATTGCCGGATTTTCCGGCCTGAACAAGGACGGTCTGGGCCGCCTGACGCGCCACCTCGATGGGGTCCTCCAGTTCTTCAGGGGCCTCAGCGGGCTCCTCCTCCATGGGGGTCAGGGTCCTTTTCCCTACCTCCCTCTGTGGGCGCTTTAAAAACGCCTTAGATGGGGAAGAGGGAACATATCCCACCTCCTCATCAGCGTCGGCCTCAAAGTCCCCCAGTTCGCTGGCCCTGAGGGAGGCTTTGGCCTTAGCAAGGCCGGCATAGGCCCCCGGGGCCTTCTGGGCCTTGCCCCCGCGTATGGCGGAGCTAATTTTTGGCTCCACCGCCGGCTTTGGGTCCTTCGGGTGGGCCCGTTTTTCAACTGAGCGATCTTCGCCCAATTCGCCGTCAACTTCCACCCTCATATCCTCGCCGTCCGACGAGTCACTGCCCTCCGACAGCCTCCTGATCCTGGTCCACAGTCTCCCAGTGCCTTCTGCCATCCTGGGGGAACTGCAGGACCTTCAAATTCCCAGTTGGGGAATAAAAACCAATTCCTTGGGAATTGCGAAAAATTACGACGAATCGAAGATTTTTCACAACTCGCCAAAAAATTCGCCAAAAAAGAGGGGGGGGATTTACCCTCCTCAAACCAAAACAGGCGGAAAGGGAATAGCCCTCCCCACCAAACTTCCAAAAACCAGACCTCTAGCCCGAAGGAATCCGCGCCTATGGTCAACTTAGCAATTTAAAAAATTGCTAATCGATTTCCCATAGGCGTTGCTATTAGAATTCCAACAGGCGCCGAAAATTTGATTTTTGGAAGCCTCTATCTCCGAAACTACTCCGCCGATTTTCCCGGAAAAAATCCCGGGGCACAGAGCTCGCCGAGACTTACCTAACCCCAAAAACCGGGGCCGGAAATCTCAAGGCAAGTGCCCGGAAAAAATTCCGGAAAAAATTTTCCAAAACTTAACGAAAATCCAAAAAATTGCAGTTTTCAAAGTCCGAAAAACAAGCCAAGGTCATCAAATAAAGCAGGTCCAAATCCAAAAAGTCAGCAAAAAGTCAAATCCG